>OX345675.1:0-2500 GCA_947044415.1 Eupithecia dodoneata | reverse complement strand
AGTATGTCATCGGCAAAAGCTTGGATGTGGGCCTCAAGTGTTTCGGCTACCTCCAGAAGTGGGTTCAGCTGGATGTTCCATAGCAATGGTCCGCAGATTGAGCCTTGGACGCAGCCCTTGTTAGTTGCTCTGCAAACAGTTTCCCCCATATAGCCGAGACTCACGCTCCTTCCAGAAAGGTAACTAGTGGCCAGCTTCAAGGTTGATTCATCCACTTCTTTGCTGTGTAGCTGTTGTAGGATGCCAGGCCACCAGCAGTTATCAAAAGCACCTTCAATATCTAAGGAGATGATGGCGACTATCTTTTTATCACTCACCGCCTGCCTCACCATCCCAACTGCATCATATAAGGCATCCTCTGTTCCTTTCTGTGGTGTGAACCCATACTGACGGCAGCTAAGTAGCGTCTTACTGCCGAAGTGCCATGCCATTCGGGTTGCGAACAATTTCTCCAATACCTTGCCTAGTACAGAGAGCAGGCCTATAGGTCTGTATGACTTTGGGTTTGAGTAATCGTCTTTACCTGGCTTTGGGATGACCTTAATTCGTGCAGTCTTCCATACTCCTGGAAAATGCCCATGTCTCAAGCAGATGTTAAAAATGGACAGCTGTATCATCGGGGCTACGTCGAAACTGTTCTGGCATATGTCAGAGGTCAATCCGTCTTCTCCAGGAGATTTCTTCGGGCTCATCTTGGCGTAGACCATCCGCACTTCCTCCAGAGTGAAGTTGGGGCAGTCTTTAGGATTTACATTTTCATTAAGTACTTTGACAACTTCCCTCATTTCATTTCTTACTCTAGCTTGTTCTTCGTTATCCGTCGATTCTTCATCCAATGGATAAAAAGTTTCGACCAGTAGCTTTGCGGAACCTAGAGGATCCAGAGGATTGGAGTTTTGATCCCGGCGCAACGTTTTCTCGAATGAACTACCCTCGCAGAGCTTCAAAACTCGGTAAGACCTTTGCCATACAGTCTCCTTCTTCTCTCCCGTGCAAAATTTTTTCCAACTGTCATTTATAGCCGATTGCATCATATCCTTGTACTCTTCCTTTACCTTTTTATATTCCGCTATTACTATTCCTTTCCTTATCATGCTCGCTTTCCTTATACGATTCCTTCGCCGTAGAACCTCTTTTTTCTTTTCTGTCAATTCGTTTGTCCACCATACTAACTTTTTGCCTTTCTTTTTTACAGGTATTTGCAGCATTGTTTCACCGCATGCTTCGAGGATCGCATTGGTGTAACTGTTGACTACGCTGTCTACTCCCGCTGCATCTGTCACGGCTTCAATCTTCTCTTCGCTAAGGATGTCATTGGTAAGTTTAGTCATAAGAACACTGCGAAATGCCTTCCAATCAGCTCTGTCAGTCCTGAAAATCCTGGTTCCTGTTCGCTTTGCCTCCTGGTCATGTTTGTCAAGCTGAACCTCGAAATAGATCTGCCTGTGATCTGAAAGAGTGACTGAAGTAGTATCAACGTGCCAGTTACTACATCTGCCCAGCAGCCCGGTTGAAGATGCAGTGACGTCCACGATGCTAGAGTAAACTCTGTCTCCCCTGTAAGTATGGAATGTCGGTATGGTTCCCTCATTTAGAATATTGAGATCATGTTGCGTAACAAACTCCATGTATTTGGTGCCCCTACCGTCCTCCTCTCGGCAGCCCCACCAAGGACTCGCCGCATTGATGTCACCGGCAACGAGGATGTTTGGTGTCTGCATCTTCAAAATTATGCCCTGGATTATGCGTAAGTCAGTTTCTATATCTACTGTTTTATCTAAATATACATTAATCATTCCTATCTTAGTTTGTCCTATTTTTATTACTACACCAACAATAGATTCATAAATTAAATCAGGATTTTCAATTATATCAAGATTTTGATCGACGATGACAACCGCCGCGCGAACTGGTTTTAATTTGTCACTAGTCTTTTTTTGAATGACTCTAAAATTTGATGAGACATGAGCCTTTGCACCTACGTATGGTTCCTGCAGCATTAGAAGCGATAGTTTGCTCAAAGTAGCCGCCTGTAAACATTCCTTCATGGCTGAGAATCCGCGCCCCAGGTTGGCTTGACCTATCTTAAGAGTCACCTGAGTGCCTTCGGCTAGCAATTGTAACAAGTAGTGCTACGTGCCAACTTGTCCCACTTTCTCCACTCAGGGCACTCTGACGCGTACGCCGGATGAACGCTGTCTTTCGGATAGTTTGACTGAGCACAGTGCACGCATCGGGGTGCAGAGTTCCGGTTTTGGCATTCACGAGTGTCATGTTCCCCAGAGCAGTATCCACATCGGACCTTTTCCTGACAATCCCGGGCTATATGGCCGAAAGACAGACACCGATAGCATTGCACTACTGGAGACTGGTCAACGGCCTGGATTGTTTGGTATCCAATGCGGAGCTCTCGGTCTCTCAGACAGTTCCACAGGGCTGGGCTGACCTCAAGGATCACATTGGCTCTCGAGTTGTTACCAACCTGACTACGGCGCAGAAC
>OX345674.1:11742500-11755000 GCA_947044415.1 Eupithecia dodoneata | reverse complement strand
CCTAACCTAACCTAACCTAACCTAACCTAACCTAACCTAACCTAACCTAACCTAACCTAACCTAACCTAACCTAACCTAACCTAACCTAACCTAACCTAACCTAACCTAACCTAACCTAACCTAACCTAACCTAACCTAACCTAACCTAACCTAACCTAACCTAACCTAACCTAACCTAACCTAACCTAACCTAACCTAACCTAACCTAACCTAACCTAACCTAACCTAACCTAACCTAACCTAACCTAACCTAACCTAACCTAACCTAACCTAACCTAACCTAACCTAACCTAACCTAACCTAACCTAACCTAACCTAACCTAACCTAACCTAACCTAACCTAACCTAACCTAACCTAACCTAACCTAACCTAACCTAACCTAACCTAACCTAACCTAACCTAACCTAACCTAACCTAACCTAACCTAACCTAACCTAACCTAACCTAACCTAACCTAACCTAACCTAACCTAACCTAACCTAACCTAACCTAACCTAACCTAACCTAACCTAACCTAACCTAACCTAACCTAACCTAACCTAACCTAACCTAACCTAACCTAACCTAACCTAACCTAACCTAACCTAACCTAACCTAACCTAACCTAACCTAACCTAACCTAACCTAACCTAACCTAACCTAACCTAACCTAACCTAACCTAACCTAACCTAACCTAACCTAACCTAACCTAACCTAACCTAACCTAACCTAACCTAACCTAACCTAACCTAACCTAACCTAACCTAACCTAACCTAACCTAACCTAACCTAACCTAACCTAACCTAACCTAACCTAACCTAACCTAACCTAACCTAACCTAACCTAACCTAACCTAACCTAACCTAACCTAACCTAACCTAACCTAACCTAACCTAACCTAACCTAACCTAACCTAACCTAACCTAACCTAACCTAACCTAACCTAACCTAACCTAACCTAACCTAACCTAACCTAACCTAACCTAACCTAACCTAACCTAACCTAACCTAACCTAACCTAACCTAACCTAACCTAACCTAACCTAACCTAACCTAACCTAACCTAACCTAACCTAACCTAACCTAACCTAACCTAACCTAACCTAACCTAACCTAACCTAACCTAACCTAACCTAACCTAACCTAACCTAACCTAACCTAACCTAACCTAACCTAACCTAACCTAACCTAACCTAACCTAACCTAACCTAACCTAACCTAACCTAACCTAACCTAACCTAACCTAACCTAACCTAACCTAACCTAACCTAACCTAACCTAACCTAACCTAACCTAACCTAACCTAACCTAACCTAACCTAACCTAACCTAACCTAACCTAACCTAACCTAACCTAACCTAACCTAACCTAACCTAACCTAACCTAACCTAACCTAACCTAACCTAACCTAACCTAACCTAACCTAACCTAACCTAACCTAACCTAACCTAACCTAACCTAACCTAACCTAACCTAACCTAACCTAACCTAACCTAACCTAACCTAACCTAACCTAACCTAACCTAACCTAACCTAACCTAACCTAACCTAACCTAACCTAACCTAACCTAACCTAACCTAACCTAACCTAACCTAACCTAACCTAACCTAACCTAACCTAACCTAACCTAACCTAACCTAACCTAACCTAACCTAACCTAACCTAACCTAACCTAACCTAACCTAACCTAACCTAACCTAACCTAACCTAACCTAACCTAACCTAACCTAACCTAACCTAACCTAACCTAACCTAACCTAACCTAACCTAACCTAACCTAACCTAACCTAACCTAACCTAACCTAACCTAACCTAACCTAACCTAACCTAACCTAACCTAACCTAACCTAACCTAACCTAACCTAACCTAACCTAACCTAACCTAACCTAACCTAACCTAACCTAACCTAACCTAACCTAACCTAACCTAACCTAACCTAACCTAACCTAACCTAACCTAACCTAACCTAACCTAACCTAACCTAACCTAACCTAACCTAACCTAACCTAACCTAACCTAACCTAACCTAACCTAACCTAACCTAACCTAACCTAACCTAACCTAACCTAACCTAACCTAACCTAACCTAACCTAACCTAACCTAACCTAACCTAACCTAACCTAACCTAACCTAACCTAACCTAACCTAACCTAACCTAACCTAACCTAACCTAACCTAACCTAACCTAACCTAACCTAACCTAACCTAACCTAACCTAACCTAACCTAACCTAACCTAACCTAACCTAACCTAACCTAACCTAACCTAACCTAACCTAACCTAACCTAACCTAACCTAACCTAACCTAACCTAACCTAACCTAACCTAACCTAACCTAACCTAACCTAACCTAACCTAACCTAACCTAACCTAACCTAACCTAACCTAACCTAACCTAACCTAACCTAACCTAACCTAACCTAACCTAACCTAACCTAACCTAACCTAACCTAACCTAACCTAACCTAACCTAACCTAACCTAACCTAACCTAACCTAACCTAACCTAACCTAACCTAACCTAACCTAACCTAACCTAACCTAACCTAACCTAACCTAACCTAACCTAACCTAACCTAACCTAACCTAACCTAACCTAACCTAACCTAACCTAACCTAACCTAACCTAACCTAACCTAACCTAACCTAACCTAACCTAACCTAACCTAACCTAACCTAACCTAACCTAACCTAACCTAACCTAACCTAACCTAACCTAACCTAACCTAACCTAACCTAACCTAACCTAACCTAACCTAACCTAACCTAACCTAACCTAACCTAACCTAACCTAACCTAACCTAACCTAACCTAACCTAACCTAACCTAACCTAACCTAACCTAACCTAACCTAACCTAACCTAACCTAACCTAACCTAACCTAACCTAACCTAACCTAACCTAACCTAACCTAACCTAACCTAACCTAACCTAACCTAACCTAACCTAACCTAACCTAACCTAACCTAACCTAACCTAACCTAACCTAACCTAACCTAACCTAACCTAACCTAACCTAACCTAACCTAACCTAACCTAACCTAACCTAACCTAACCTAACCTAACCTAACCTAACCTAACCTAACCTAACCTAACCTAACCTAACCTAACCTAACCTAACCTAACCTAACCTAACCTAACCTAACCTAACCTAACCTAACCTAACCTAACCTAACCTAACCTAACCTAACCTAACCTAACCTAACCTAACCTAACCTAACCTAACCTAACCTAACCTAACCTAACCTAACCTAACCTAACCTAACCTAACCTAACCTAACCTAACCTAACCTAACCTAACCTAACCTAACCTAACCTAACCTAACCTAACCTAACCTAACCTAACCTAACCTAACCTAACCTAACCTAACCTAACCTAACCTAACCTAACCTAACCTAACCTAACCTAACCTAACCTAACCTAACCTAACCTAACCTAACCTAACCTAACCTAACCTAACCTAACCTAACCTAACCTAACCTAACCTAACCTAACCTAACCTAACCTAACCTAACCTAACCTAACCTAACCTAACCTAACCTAACCTAACCTAACCTAACCTAACCTAACCTAACCTAACCTAACCTAACCTAACCTAACCTAACCTAACCTAACCTAACCTAACCTAACCTAACCTAACCTAACCTAACCTAACCTAACCTAACCTAACCTAACCTAACCTAACCTAACCTAACCTAACCTAACCTAACCTAACCTAACCTAACCTAACCTAACCTAACCTAACCTAACCTAACCTAACCTAACCTAACCTAACCTAACCTAACCTAACCTAACCTAACCTAACCTAACCTAACCTAACCTAACCTAACCTAACCTAACCTAACCTAACCTAACCTAACCTAACCTAACCTAACCTAACCTAACCTAACCTAACCTAACCTAACCTAACCTAACCTAACCTAACCTAACCTAACCTAACCTAACCTAACCTAACCTAACCTAACCTAACCTAACCTAACCTAACCTAACCTAACCTAACCTAACCTAACCTAACCTAACCTAACCTAACCTAACCTAACCTAACCTAACCTAACCTAACCTAACCTAACCTAACCTAACCTAACCTAACCTAACCTAACCTAACCTAACCTAACCTAACCTAACCTAACCTAACCTAACCTAACCTAACCTAACCTAACCTAACCTAACCTAACCTAACCTAACCTAACCTAACCTAACCTAACCTAACCTAACCTAACCTAACCTAACCTAACCTAACCTAACCTAACCTAACCTAACCTAACCTAACCTAACCTAACCTAACCTAACCTAACCTAACCTAACCTAACCTAACCTAACCTAACCTAACCTAACCTAACCTAACCTAACCTAACCTAACCTAACCTAACCTAACCTAACCTAACCTAACCTAACCTAACCTAACCTAACCTAACCTAACCTAACCTAACCTAACCTAACCTAACCTAACCTAACCTAACCTAACCTAACCTAACCTAACCTAACCTAACCTAACCTAACCTAACCTAACCTAACCTAACCTAACCTAACCTAACCTAACCTAACCTAACCTAACCTAACCTAACCTAACCTAACCTAACCTAACCTAACCTAACCTAACCTAACCTAACCTAACCTAACCTAACCTAACCTAACCTAACCTAACCTAACCTAACCTAACCTAACCTAACCTAACCTAACCTAACCTAACCTAACCTAACCTAACCTAACCTAACCTAACCTAACCTAACCTAACCTAACCTAACCTAACCTAACCTAACCTAACCTAACCTAACCTAACCTAACCTAACCTAACCTAACCTAACCTAACCTAACCTAACCTAACCTAACCTAACCTAACCTAACCTAACCTAACCTAACCTAACCTAACCTAACCTAACCTAACCTAACCTAACCTAACCTAACCTAACCTAACCTAACCTAACCTAACCTAACCTAACCTAACCTAACCTAACCTAACCTAACCTAACCTAACCTAACCTAACCTAACCTAACCTAACCTAACCTAACCTAACCTAACCTAACCTAACCTAACCTAACCTAACCTAACCTAACCTAACCTAACCTAACCTAACCTAACCTAACCTAACCTAACCTAACCTAACCTAACCTAACCTAACCTAACCTAACCTAACCTAACCTAACCTAACCTAACCTAACCTAACCTAACCTAACCTAACCTAACCTAACCTAACCTAACCTAACCTAACCTAACCTAACCTAACCTAACCTAACCTAACCTAACCTAACCTAACCTAACCTAACCTAACCTAACCTAACCTAACCTAACCTAACCTAACCTAACCTAACCTAACCTAACCTAACCTAACCTAACCTAACCTAACCTAACCTAACCTAACCTAACCTAACCTAACCTAACCTAACCTAACCTAACCTAACCTAACCTAACCTAACCTAACCTAACCTAACCTAACCTAACCTAACCTAACCTAACCTAACCTAACCTAACCTAACCTAACCTAACCTAACCTAACCTAACCTAACCTAACCTAACCTAACCTAACCTAACCTAACCTAACCTAACCTAACCTAACCTAACCTAACCTAACCTAACCTAACCTAACCTAACCTAACCTAACCTAACCTAACCTAACCTAACCTAACCTAACCTAACCTAACCTAACCTAACCTAACCTAACCTAACCTAACCTAACCTAACCTAACCTAACCTAACCTAACCTAACCTAACCTAACCTAACCTAACCTAACCTAACCTAACCTAACCTAACCTAACCTAACCTAACCTAACCTAACCTAACCTAACCTAACCTAACCTAACCTAACCTAACCTAACCTAACCTAACCTAACCTAACCTAACCTAACCTAACCTAACCTAACCTAACCTAACCTAACCTAACCTAACCTAACCTAACCTAACCTAACCTAACCTAACCTAACCTAACCTAACCTAACCTAACCTAACCTAACCTAACCTAACCTAACCTAACCTAACCTAACCTAACCTAACCTAACCTAACCTAACCTAACCTAACCTAACCTAACCTAACCTAACCTAACCTAACCTAACCTAACCTAACCTAACCTAACCTAACCTAACCTAACCTAACCTAACCTAACCTAACCTAACCTAACCTAACCTAACCTAACCTAACCTAACCTAACCTAACCTAACCTAACCTAACCTAACCTAACCTAACCTAACCTAACCTAACCTAACCTAACCTAACCTAACCTAACCTAACCTAACCTAACCTAACCTAACCTAACCTAACCTAACCTAACCTAACCTAACCTAACCTAACCTAACCTAACCTAACCTAACCTAACCTAACCTAACCTAACCTAACCTAACCTAACCTAACCTAACCTAACCTAACCTAACCTAACCTAACCTAACCTAACCTAACCTAACCTAACCTAACCTAACCTAACCTAACCTAACCTAACCTAACCTAACCTAACCTAACCTAACCTAACCTAACCTAACCTAACCTAACCTAACCTAACCTAACCTAACCTAACCTAACCTAACCTAACCTAACCTAACCTAACCTAACCTAACCTAACCTAACCTAACCTAACCTAACCTAACCTAACCTAACCTAACCTAACCTAACCTAACCTAACCTAACCTAACCTAACCTAACCTAACCTAACCTAACCTAACCTAACCTAACCTAACCTAACCTAACCTAACCTAACCTAACCTAACCTAACCTAACCTAACCTAACCTAACCTAACCTAACCTAACCTAACCTAACCTAACCTAACCTAACCTAACCTAACCTAACCTAACCTAACCTAACCTAACCTAACCTAACCTAACCTAACCTAACCTAACCCAGTCGCGCTTGGACCGCCGTCGAAAGCGCCACGAAATCAAGCCCTTCCGCACGCAAAAATTCGTGAAAAATAGCAAATTTGCAATATAAGTGACGCGCTATACATCAAAAGACGCGCGCTGTGAAGGCGCACACGCCAGTGAAAAAAGTGTTGTGCAAAGTGAAAAATTGACGAAGTTATTGGCAAAAAAGTGTTTTTTACAAAAAATTCAAAAGAAAAATTGAAATTTCTCGGGATCTGCAGTGACGACCCCAAATTTTTTACTGACCCAGACGGAGCCCTTGTTGAGTTCTACACGTCGGACGTATTTGCTGATTTTTTCCGCACACCGTTGCGGAATAATCAGCAGAAAAACAAGAACCACGTGGCCACGAGGTCACCGAAGGAGAGGAGCGCGTCGCTAACTAAGTTAGCTAATTTGAAGAGGACAACTTCAGGACCCGGGAGGTACCCCTAGAAAATTTTTCGGACAATTGGTGACGGAGATACAGACATTTTTATTATTTTGCTGTTCAGTGACATCTTGGACACTCGATTATTCCATTTTTTCAGCGATAACTTAGCTTTATTTTTTGATAGATTATAACGCCTACAGAGTAGATTATTTTAGTTCTTAAATTTTATTTTTATGTAGAGCGGTTTAGAAGTTATAGATTTTTATATAGAAAAACCAACCGCACAAAAACGTCACACCCTTGTATCTCCGAAACGGTGAGAGATAGGCTAATTTTATGACCAGTTTGCATATATTATATATATAATATATGTAAGCAACCCCTAAATTTAATAGTACGTAAGAGCCCCCCCTTAACTTTTTCCCCCTTTTTTTGTAAAATTTTTAATATTAGATTTTTTGTTAAAGAAAGTTCGCAAATTGTAAAATTTTTTGTTGTAATAATTAGTTATATAAATAGATTCTTTTAAAATTAATTGTTTCCCCTCCCCCCCTTCACCCCCTCCTTTGGTAAAACCCCCCTCATAACCTAATCTTAAATTATATCCTGTCCAAATATTTTTACCTCAAAGTCCATATTTTTCTCCCCAAAAATTTATTTTGTATTTCCCTCCCTCTCCCCATATTTCCCCCCCAACTAAATTTAGAAACATTAAACCCATTTATCTCGGGAACGGAGCAAGATAGCTCATTTTTGACCAAAGTTTGTATATTTAATAAATATTAAATATACAATAAAGTTCCCCAAATTTGGGTTTCTGATATGACCCCCCCTAATTTCCCCCCCACCTCCCTTCAAGTTTAAAGCCTCATATCTCTCGAACCGATACACCAAATTTGACGGCGTCTCTTGCGTGATATAGAATTTAAGGAACCCAACAAAATAGTAATATAAAACAGGACTCTATGTAGAGCCAAAAAATTTTTATGTCTTTTGACTGGAAATTACTCCATACTTGTTTTTGCAGTAAACAATAAGATAATTTTGGACCTAAATTTTAAAATATATACAAATCGACTCTTGGTAGAGTCTCATTAAATTTGACAAACAGACAGAATACTTACCTGTGCACTTACCTGTGTGCCGACGCTGGCTGGCTGAAGTCCCTGGAACCTGAAAAAGGAAAAATTGCAATTTTTTTTTATAACTTATACAAACTTTTATCCTTGGTTCAATTTTGACTTTTTATTTTGTGTATAGGTATATTGCATTTGTCCTTCAAACATGTTTGGACACCGTACACCTACCCAAAAGGCACAGAAGATTGTGGATCCCGACACCCATAAATCTACTGAAATGACGGAGAAGGCAGGACCTTCACACGAAATGACTGAGACCTCCAAGGTGAGGCGCAGCATTGGAGAGTGGGAGTCGGGAAAAACAGACGTCCAACCTAAGACTCCCCCGAAAAAGGTGCCGGCGGGACTTCCCAAACCAAAAACAAAAACGATGCTCTCCCAGGAGAGTTTAACGACGCGCAGAATATCTGTGGACGCGGTGGGAAGCCCGCCGAAGACGAGAAAACCTAAGTACGTCAATAGGATCTCGGAAGCCCGAGCCTGCTTGACAAAGGCAAAAGAACAGCTGGGCAGTGCTCGTAACTTAAAGACCGACATAAAAACCGAGGTCACCTTAGCAGTGGAGCGCCTATACCAGCTGGTGAAAGAGGCAGAGGGAGGGAAAGGAAAAGACGGAGAGAGCGACAACGGAAAGCGGGGGAGGGGGGAAGAAGAGGAACCACTGGTTTCTCCTTCCCCTCTTGCTCCTGGATCCAGAACTGAGCCCGACGTGGAATTAATAAGGAGACTAGAGGAGCACAGCAAGCTCATTACGAACAGTAACGCGAGAATGGAAGAGCTAAGGGTAGCGATGGACAAACAGCAAAAGACCTTGGAGCAAATGGCGTGCGTGAGTGTGGCGGCTGGTTCGATGAAAAGACAGCCCGTGAGCCAGACTGCGCTGCACTCCGTAGTCATATCCTCGAAAGATGAGACTGAGACTGGGGAAGAGGTATTGAATAGGGTAAGAGAAGCAGTAAATGCAAAGGATGGGTGGATCAAGGTGGATAGAGTTAGGAAGGCAAAGGATAGGAAAATTATTGTAGGATGTAGAACTGAAGAAGAAAGGCAGAAAGTGAAGGAAAGGTTGAAGAAAGCCGAGTCGTACCTCTGTGTTGAGGAAGTCAAGAATAAGGATCCACTCCTGGTCCTCAGGGACGTTCTTCAGTACAACAAAGACGAAGACATCTTGAACGCCCTGAGAAACCAGAACGGTCATATCCTTGGGAACCTCAGCACGGAGGACAACCGCATCGAAGTCAGATTCCGGAAAAAAGCGAGAAATCCCTACGCATGCCATGTCGTGCTCCGTGTATCCCCGAAGGTGTGGAACCTGTTAGTCGATGCAGGGGAGGTCTATATTGACCTCCAAAGAATCAGAGTGGCTGACCAGTCTCCCCTGGTGCAGTGCTCGCTGTGCCTGGGATACGGGCATGGCAGGCGCTACTGCAGGGAAACAGTCGCAAAATGCAGCCATTGCGGGGGCCCGCACATGAAATCTGAGTGCGCGGACTGGCTCGCAGGAACGGCTCCAACCTGCTGCAACTGCAGACATGCCCAACTGGATGCAACGGAGCACAATGCCTTTAGCCAAGAGTGCGTGGTGAGACGGAAGTGGGATGCCTTGGCGCGAGCCACTGTGGCATATTGCTAAAGGCACCTATACGACTAAAAAACCCAGCTCATCCACCAATAGAAAACCCTTTTTGGTAGCCCAGGCAAACCTCCAAAGAAAAGAGTTGAAGTGGGATGCCTTGGCGCGAGCCACTGTGGCATATTGCTAAAGGCACCTATACGACTAAAAAACCCAGCTCATCCACCAATAGAAAACCCTTTTTGGTAGCCCAGGCAAACCTCCAAAGAAAAGAGTTAGCAACAAATGAGCTAATGATAAAGGCAAGCGAAAGAGAGATGGCTTTTGCGCTGCTCCAGGAGCCTTACGTGGGTGGGGCAAAAAGTATGAAAAACTTCAGAGGCGCTAGAGTCTACCAGAGCACTGAACAAGGAGAAGGGAACGTTAAGGCAGCAATAGCTGTCTTCAATCATGATCTCGACGTTTTGCAATTCCCAAAACTCACCACCAAAAACATCGCGGTGGTGAAGATCCGCACCAGTGCCTGGGAGTTAGCTGTAGTCTCCTTCTACTTTGAGCCAGACCAACCCATAGAGCCGTACCTGGAGCAGCTCAAAAAGATCGAAGAGGAGCTTGGGCCAACTAAATTTATAATTGGGGGCGATACAAACGCAAAGAGCCCATGGTGGGGCAGTAAAGTGGTGGATCATAGGGGGGAAGAAATGGCTGGGGCATTGGAAGACATGAACTTGCAGGTACTCAACGAGGGTGACACTCCTACCTTCGACACTATCAGAGGAAACCAGGCTTACACTAGCCACGTTGACGTAACGGCCTGCACCGAAGACTTGCTAGGCATGGTGGAAGACTGGAGAGTCGAAGAAGACCTTGTAAGTTCGGACCACAACGGCATCACCTTCAAAATTAATCTCGTTAAATCATTAGGCATAAGTGTAGAAAGGACAACTAGAATTTACAATACTAAAAAAGCTAATTGGAACCTGTTTAATGAGAAACTGGACCAATTAAAAATAGAAAATAAAATAAGAAAAACAGAAATAGAAAAAATCAACAGTAAAGAAGAGTTAGAAGAAACAGTTAATAAATACATGAATATAATTAAGCAAGCATGCAAAGAAGCGATACCTAGGAAGAAAATAAGGGAAAAACTTACCTTGCCGTGGTGGTCCGAAAAACTCGCCGAAATGAAGAAGAAGGTCACCACTATGAGACGGAGAATCAGATGTGCAGCGCCGGTCCGGAAAGCGAAGGTCATCCGGGAGTACCTGCAAGAAAAAGAAAATTATGAGAGTGAAGCCAAAAAGGCCCAAATAAGAAGCTGGAAAGAATTCTGTGAGAAGCAGGATAGGGAGGGAGTCTGGGAAGGAATCTACAGGGTAATAGGAAGAACAACGAAAAGGCAAGAAGACCTGCCTCTGGAGAAGGATGGAAGAACACTTGACCCGGGAGAGTCTGTCAGACTGTTGGCTGAGACCTTCTATCCCGAGGACACTGAAAGCGGAGAAGAAGCAATCCACAGGCAGACTAGAGAAATAGCAAACCAAGCAAACGTCTGGGGTCATGATGAAAACCATGACCCACCGTTTACAGAAGAAGAGCTTCGTTCTGCCACGGAAAGCTTTAATCCGAAGAAGGCCCCGGGAGCAGATGGATTTACGGCCGACATATGCAAACGCGTCGTGTTCTGTGACCCCGAATTGAACCTTGCAATAATGAACAAATGTCTGGAACACCATCACTTCCCCAACATCTGGAAGGAGGCCACGGTGGTAGTCTTAAGGAAGCCGGGTAAGGATACTTACACCAACCCAAAGTCCTACAGACCCATTGGCCTTCTTCCGGTGATGGGCAAGATTCTGGAGAAGGTAGTTGTCAGAAGGCTTAAGTGGCACCTACTCCCTAGAATGAGTCCTCGCCAATACGGCTTTATGCCCCAGAAGAGCACCGAAGACTCCCTCTATGACCTGATGAATTACATACGCGGAAAGCTGGAACGCAAAAAATTAATCACATTGATATCATTGGACATAGAGGGAGCCTTCGATAGCGCATGGTGGCCTGCCATTAGAGCACGCTTGGCTGAGGAGGATTGCCCCGTCAATATAAGGAGAATAGTCGACAGCTATCTTCAGAACAGAATAGTTAGAGTGAGGTACGCGGGAAAGGAGCACACGCGAGGTACCAACAAGGGCTGTGTGCAGGGTTCAATCGGCGGTCCCATTCTCTGGAACCTCCTTCTGGATCCGTTACTGAAGGAACTGGAAAAGCGGGGTGATTACTGTCAGGCCTTTGCTGATGATGTGGTATTGATCGTTGACGGCGACACGGCACTGGAGGTCCAGAGACAGGCAAATGCCGCCCTCGCCCATGTTCAGGAGTGGGGTGTCAAAAATAAACTAAAGTTCGCTCCACACAAAACAAAAGCTATGCTGATCACGAGGAAACTAAAATATGACACACCACTGCTGAGGATGGGCGGGGTCGACATAGGCATGTCTCCCGAAATAAAAATATTAGGCCTCACAATAGACCACAAGCTCACGTTCAATGGCCACGTCGCAGAGGTCTGCCGGAGAGCTC
>OX345674.1:11730000-11737500 GCA_947044415.1 Eupithecia dodoneata | reverse complement strand
AACCTAACCTAACCTAACCTAACCTAACCTAACCTAACCTAACCTAACCTAACCTAACCTAACCTAACCTAACCTAACCTAACCTAACCTAACCTAACCTAACCTAACCTAACCTAACCTAACCTAACCTAACCTAACCTAACCTAACCTAACCTAACCTAACCTAACCTAACCTAACCTAACCTAACCTAACCTAACCTAACCTAACCTAACCTAACCTAACCTAACCTAACCTAACCTAACCTAACCTAACCTAACCTAACCTAACCTAACCTAACCTAACCTAACCTAACCTAACCTAACCTAACCTAACCTAACCTAACCTAACCTAACCTAACCTAACCTAACCTAACCTAACCTAACCTAACCTAACCTAACCTAACCTAACCTAACCTAACCTAACCTAACCTAACCTAACCTAACCTAACCTAACCTAACCTAACCTAACCTAACCTAACCTAACCTAACCTAACCTAACCTAACCTAACCTAACCTAACCTAACCTAACCTAACCTAACCTAACCTAACCTAACCTAACCTAACCTAACCTAACCTAACCTAACCTAACCTAACCTAACCTAACCTAACCTAACCTAACCTAACCTAACCTAACCTAACCTAACCTAACCTAACCTAACCTAACCTAACCTAACCTAACCTAACCTAACCTAACCTAACCTAACCTAACCTAACCTAACCTAACCTAACCTAACCTAACCTAACCTAACCTAACCTAACCTAACCTAACCTAACCTAACCTAACCTAACCTAACCTAACCTAACCTAACCTAACCTAACCTAACCTAACCTAACCTAACCTAACCTAACCTAACCTAACCTAACCTAACCTAACCTAACCTAACCTAACCTAACCTAACCTAACCTAACCTAACCTAACCTAACCTAACCTAACCTAACCTAACCTAACCTAACCTAACCTAACCTAACCTAACCTAACCTAACCTAACCTAACCTAACCTAACCTAACCTAACCTAACCTAACCTAACCTAACCTAACCTAACCTAACCTAACCTAACCTAACCTAACCTAACCTAACCTAACCTAACCTAACCTAACCTAACCTAACCTAACCTAACCTAACCTAACCTAACCTAACCTAACCTAACCTAACCTAACCTAACCTAACCTAACCTAACCTAACCTAACCTAACCTAACCTAACCTAACCTAACCTAACCTAACCTAACCTAACCTAACCTAACCTAACCTAACCTAACCTAACCTAACCTAACCTAACCTAACCTAACCTAACCTAACCTAACCTAACCTAACCTAACCTAACCTAACCTAACCTAACCTAACCTAACCTAACCTAACCTAACCTAACCTAACCTAACCTAACCTAACCTAACCTAACCTAACCTAACCTAACCTAACCTAACCTAACCTAACCTAACCTAACCTAACCTAACCTAACCTAACCTAACCTAACCTAACCTAACCTAACCTAACCTAACCTAACCTAACCTAACCTAACCTAACCTAACCTAACCTAACCTAACCTAACCTAACCTAACCTAACCTAACCTAACCTAACCTAACCTAACCTAACCTAACCTAACCTAACCTAACCTAACCTAACCATTCGCGCTCCGACCGCACTCGAGAGCGCCACGAAAAAAGGCACCTCCACGCTCGAAAATTCGAAAAAATAGTGTTTTTTCACGCTACAGTGCAGTGCAATACACCAAAAGTTGTGGAAAGTGACGGCGCATTGATGCCCGTAATTTGTTTTGTGAAAAGTGTTTCCAACAAAAAGCCTGCAGTGGAAAAGTGCATTTTAACAAAAATTTTAAACTTCGAAGGCGAATTTCTCGAGATTGGCAGCGACGACCCCCATTTTTTATTTTGCAACTGGAAGACCCTTTTGGAGCTCTACATTTTGGCCACCTTTGCCGATTTTTTCCGCGCAGGCGCGCGGAAATATAAGCAAAAAAACAAGAACCACGTGGCCACGAGGTAGCTGAACCCGACGACTTGCGATAAATCTGCGACCAGATCCACGTAGGCGTCATCTCAGCGAGCACGGAGGTGCTTTCAGAATCAAATTTGGGCGGAATTTGAGGAAGATAGGTAGTTTTAAAATTTTTGGTAAATTCAAAACATCGTAACTCCGAAACGAAATCTTTTAGGTATAGTTTAAAAATCATTTTCTGTTAGCCCTTCAGGCACACTATAAATCTTCAAAATTTCAACATTTTTTGATAAGTACTTTCTGAGTTATGATTTTTTGAATTTTTGACAGTACCATGATGTACCAATTAGGATAATTAATTTTACTTTTTATTGACCGCTTTTATTGAAGCTCATTATTACATTAACTTATCTTCGGAAAAAAGTTTCTTTTATTCGTAAAAACTCTTATTTTTGGAATTTTCAACATTATTTTTATAGTTTTTACAAAATTTTTTCCAAAATAATAACATTAAAAATAAATTGACCCCAAAATTGTAACACTCTTCTAAGGACCTTTAAAACAAGCCCAAACACCATCTACTTATCTTTAGAATTGACGAAATTTGACCAAACTCCGCCATTTTTTCGGCCATCTTGGAAAATTTAAACTGGTGTTTTCCCTGTAACTAGAGGTCGTGGAAGGTTAGGATTTTCAGTGTTGCCCTGTTCAGTGTTTGCGCGAGCCCTTCCGTGAAGTCTTGACTCTAGGTAGAGCACAGACTCTACCGACTGAAACGGGCTCGCGAAAGCACAATTAACAACATCTTAAGTCATTCACAAAAAATCCCGGCTCAATCGGACCACGGGTTCCTGAGAAACGGCACTTCCGCACCCAAGCGGCCATTTTGTTTCGCCATCTTGTTTTACAAGAAGAGCCGTAGCTCCGTAACCGGAGGTCCGATTTTGACGTGGCTTTCTTTCTCGTAAAGCCCAGCACCTCCGCAAGCTCTCCATCAGAATCCTGACTCTAGGTAGAGCATCGACTCTACCAACCTAAACCAGGGCAGCGAAGGTGTTGAGCACCACTTTATAATTAATCTGGAAGAAACCCCAAATCGATCGGACGTAGGGAAGCTGAGTTGCGGCACTTTTTGTTTTCTGGCGGCCATTTTGACCGCCATCTTGAAAATATTAGAACCGTTGTTGCTCCGCAACCAGACGTCCGATCTTGATGCGGTTTTCTTTATAGTAATAAGCATTACAAAGTCCGTTAAATAGCATATATATTGAGACTCTAGGTAGAGTACGTGGGTTCGATCTTCTCCAACTTCTTGATTTATAGGTAGACCAACTACACAGAGTCGATGTAACTTCATTGACAGGCTTTTGGCTGAAATTGTGCGATTGTACCAGGTTTGTGAGGGTATCAATAAAGATTGACATAGAGCCAGACTCTACCGAGAGCATTGGGGAAATTGGAAGATTGTTACGTGGATCCAGATCATTATCATTATTGCCTTATATTAAGTAGTTTAAAGACGAAAAAAAAAATCAAAAATTTTATACAACTTATACAAACCTTTAGCCTTACCTTTCGTCGACACGTTGCGAGCATCCATGGTGAAAAACCTGAAACAGAAAACATAGTAAACCTTGACATAATTTAAACCTGACATACAAACCCTCTGCAGACCTATTTATTGACTCGTCGTGAAAATCCATTGCGGCATATCTGAAACATAGAAACATACAATTTTTTTTTAGTACAAATTGACACATCCTTGCAGTAAAATGGGTTTCGGATATAGAACACCTGCAAAGCAGACGAAATCTCCAAATAGAGAAAATTTAATAGAAATAAGTAGACGAGACCAAGACGAGGCAGGCCCTTCAAGCTCGACACCCAGTGTCAGGAAGAGCATTGCGGAAATAGAGGCTGGGAAACCGAATAGGACCAGCCTAACACCCCCGAAAACAACCCTGCCAGTGGCCCCCTCAAAGCCTAAACCAGCTGCATTGCGGAAACTAACAGCGGAAACAAAGGGGAGCTCGGAAACAACCAGCAGCAGTAAATACTCGGACAGGGTGGCGGAGGCGAAGGCTTGCCTTATTAAAGCCAAACTCCACATAAACAACTCCCGAAACCTAAAAACCGACATAAAAAACGGTGTTCTTGAGGCGCTGGAACGACTCTATCAACTGGTCAAAGAGGTTGATGTCATTAAAGGCAGAAAAACCCCAACCAAATCCAGCCCCCAGAACAAAAAGATACATGAAGAAGAAAATACAGAAGAACAAAAACGAAAAATAGATACAAGCAATCTGGAGATAATATTGGAACAGCATTTCAAACTCATAAAAGAAAATAATGAAAAGATGGAAAAACTAAAGGAAACTTTGGAGCAGAAGACATACGCAAGCGTGGCGGCGGCGACTACTAGAGTGCAGACTGGACCTGCAGCTCTCCACTCAGTGGTCGTCACCGCAAAGGATGAAATGGAGACAGGAGATGAAGTTCTTAATAGAATAAGAAAAGCTGTAAATGCTAAAGAGGGAGGCGTAAAAGTAGACAAGATAAGAAAGGCAAAGGACAGAAAGATCATCGTAGGTTGCAGAACAGAAGAAGAAAGACAAATAATAAAGGAACGACTCAAGAACGAAGAACACCTCAATGTCGAGGAGATAAAAAACAAAGACCCTCTTTTGATCCTCAAGGACGTATTGCAATTTAATAGCGATGCTGACATCCTGAGCGCCTTGAGGAATCAAAATGGACACATATATAAGAATCTCGACAAGGAGGATGACAGGGTTGAAGTCAGATTTCGAAGAAAAACACGAAACCCTCATACTTGTCACGTCGTGGTGCGCGTGTCTCCTGCTTTATGGAACCGCATACTTGATACGGGAGAGGTTCACATTGACCTGCAAAGGGTGAGAGTGGCAGATCAATCACCACTGGTGCAGTGCTCGCTCTGCCTTGGTTACGGGCATGGTAGGCGTTTCTGCACAGAGAGTATTGAAAAGTGCAGCCACTGTGGGGGACCTCACATGAGGGCTGCGTGCCCGGACTGGCTGGCTGGAGCAGCCCCATCTTGCTGTAACTGTCTGCATGCTAAGATGAACACAGTTGACCATAACGCTTTCAGCCAGGAGTGCCCTGTTAGGCGGAGGTGGGACGCTCTAGCTAGAGCAGCAGTAGCTTATTGCTAAGGTGGCATTCGGCGGAAATCCTGTCCATGAAAAGGTGAGCCCATACCTTGTAGCCCAAGCAAATTTGCAAAGAATGGAACTGGCAACTAATGAGCTTATGCTTGAGGCGTACAATAATAGGATGGCCTTTGCACTGCTCCAGGAGCCCTATATTGGGGGAACAGGTCGAGTAAAGGACTACCAAGGCGCGAGGATCTTCCAAAACACGAAACCCGAAGACGGACCAGTCAAAGCAGCCATAGCGGTTTTTGACCGAGACCTGGACGTAATCCAGTGTCCTGAATTTACCACACCTAACATATCGGCGATAAAAATCAGGACAAGTGCATGGGAGATACTTGTAGTGTCCTTCTACTTTGAGCCACATCCAGAGCCGATAGAGCCATACTTGGAGCAACTAAACAGGATCATGAAGCACTTCCGCAAAAATGTTATTATGGGAGGAGACACAAACGCCAAGAGCTCTTGGTGGGGCAGTCTAGCTACGGATGACAGAGGGGAGGAGATGGCAGGTGCTCTGGACGAAATGAAACTACAGGTACTCAACGAAGGCACGACCCCTACATTCTTCACTACTAGGGGAGGAAAAATATTCTCTAGTTTTGTGGACGTGACGGCCTGCACTTTGGAACTTTTGTGCCTCGTGGAAGACTGGCGAATTGACGAGGGCGTGACGAGCTCTGACCACAACACAATACTTTTTAACATAAGACTAAATAAGGCAAAAGGAATAAACATATGTAGAACCACAAGAATATACAATAGTAAAAAAGCAGACTGGGACCAGTTTAATATGAAAATGGCCCAGTTGCTACAAGAAAATCCATTAGAAATTGAGAAATTAAGATCAATAAAAGAACTAGAAAAGGAAATAATAAAATACTTAAATATAATTACAGAATCATGCAAAAATAGTATTCCAAAAATAAAACAGAAAGAAAAAGTAAACTTACCGTGGTGGACAGAGGAACTTGCCAAGTTGAAGCAAGATGTCGCCACTAGGAAGCGCAGGATTCGATGTGCAGCGCAGGTCCGAAGAGATAAGGTCGTCGCTGAGTACCTGGAAGCAAAAGCAAAATATGAATTAGAGACAAAGAAGGCACAAATAGATAGTTGGAAGCAGTTTTGTGGGAAGCAGGATAGGGAAGGATTGTGGGAGGGCATATACAGGGTGATAGGGAGAACGAAAAAGAGGCAAGAAGACCTGCCTTTGATTAAGGAAGGCCAGCAGCTCACCACCAAGGAATCTGCTAAAATACTTGCAGAAACATTCTACCCGGAGGACCTCGAAACAGAAGATAATGCAGACCACCGAATGACAAGGAAAAAAGCTGACCAAGTAAACATCGATTGTCATGATGAGTATGACCCTCAGTTTACGCTGGAAGAACTGATAGAGTCGGTGGAAAGCTTTAATCCAAAGAAGGCTCCGGGTGCGGATGGTCTTACGGCGGATATCTGCAAAATGGCAGTGCTACACGATCCCCATCTCTTTCTCTCAATAGCAAACAAATGCCTACAACTCAGCCACTTCCCTTTGATCTGGAAGGAGGCCACTGTGATAGTCCTCCGAAAACCTGGCAAGGATGACTATTCTAACCCAAAGTCATATAGGCCCATTGGCCTTCTTCCGGTGATGGGGAAGATCTTAGAAAAAATGATAGTCAGAAGACTGAAATGGCACCTTATCCCCCGGATGAGTACTCGCCAGTACGGATTCATGCCCCAAAAGAGCACCGAGGACTCCCTCTATGATCTGATACAACATGTGAAATCAAAGCTGGACCAGCGGAAAATTATCACGGTTGTATCATTGGACATAGAGGGAGCCTTCGACAATGCGTGGTGGCCTGCAATAAAAATCCGCCTTGCTGAGGAACAGTGTCCGGTAAACATCAGAAGGATAGTGGATAGCTATTTGAGGGATAGAAGGGTAAAAGTTAGGTATGCCGGGGAGGAGGTTGCAAAGGAAACAACCAAAGGCTGTGTACAGGGCTCTATTGGAGGCCCTATCCTATGGAACCTCCTTCTTGACTCCCTACTCAAAGGGATGGAAAAACGTGGAGATTACTGCCAAGCCTTTGCCGACGACGTAGTGCTGGTTTTTGACGGAGATACTGCGATGGAGGTCCAACGACAGGCTAATGCCGCTCTTACCTATGTTCAGGAGTGGGGAGTCCGTCACAAACTGCGGTTTGCACCGCATAAAACGAACGCAATGGTTTTAACGCGCAAACTTAAGTATGACAACCCGCACCTGACCATGGGAGGGATCGACATCACCATGTCTACAGAGTTTAAGGTTCTGGGACTCTGGATAGATAACAAGCTGACGTTTAATAGACATGCAAGCTACATATGTAGGAAAGC